>JAQFWZ010000005.1:25551263-25558763 GCA_027789725.1 Dendropsophus ebraccatus | reverse complement strand
CAGAGCTTTGCCAACTGAAAGGCAATGAAACTATAGTCTTGGATCGTAGTGTGGACATTTGGGCCTTTGGGGTTCTTTATGTTGCATCCACTGGATATTTTCCATGGAGACGAGCTTTGGAAGACTATCTCCTATTCCAAAGCTCTCTCTACTGGCAACAGTCTGCAGACCATGTTCCACCCCCAACTCATTGGTCCCAGTTTAATGAGACGACACAAGGTTTGTTTCAATGCCTGCTCTCTTGTGATCCCAAGAACAGGAATCTTGCCATCGTTAATCATCAGGACTTTACATGGGGAGTAGAGGACATTTCTGAACCAACAGAGGAGATTGTTGTGGAAGATGATTTTGTTGTGATGGAAGACAATGCTCATGAAATCATTGTCATTGAAAGAGAGGAGGAATATATTGTGGTGGAGAACCATGGAGATCTGGAATATATCATTCTCCATGACACCTCGGATGAATCTCTTTCCCCATCTAGTAACACCACAATGCTGTTTTTTACTAACAACCCTACTTTGGGATCAGAAGTTGAGATTGGTTAGAGTGATGAGGAACATACAACCTGGACGCCAATACAAGCCAGTAAGTATATATTTGCATTTTTCTTAAGTATCTGAATGCCTTCTTTTTCCTTGTGTTTTTACAGGAACATTGATGTGAGGAGCGGTGAGAAAGACTTCCCCACCCTGATCAGTTTTCTTACTTCATGTCAGTAATAACCATCAAGTGGAAAACTGAAAAGGGAGGAGAAAGTTGTTATCATTGTGACCTGAAGGATGGATGACTGGTCGTGTAAGCAGATACTAGAGAACAGATAGATCTGCCTAAGCTTTGGTAAGTGGAACCACCATTGGGTAAAGAGAATTTATTATTTTGACCTACCAAAATACATGCAAAATAAAATTTAATTTGTCTATTGTGGTTGGGGAAAAAAATATATATATATAATAATCCCATACTCCTTCCCTTACAGCCAGAAGAGAAAATAAGTTAAATTTTATTTACTCATCCCATGTTGAGAATTCAGACAGAAAGGAGGACACCTCTTCCTATCAATTGTCTAGCACAAAAATATTTTTCATTTCCACTTTATTTTCTTAGTAGTGATTTTGAGTAAAGGTTAGCAAATCTATACTAGGAATGAAGAGAAGCTGCGTGCTTTGAAGTCTGCTCTGCTCCCTGCCACTCCTTCCCAGGTGCTGGGAAAAGATGGATCCAGTACTTGGAAACTGGGAGAACTTCCCCTTTTTCCCCTTTTTTTAAAAGGTTCTAGTTTTTTAAAAGCTGGCAAACAAAATAAAAAATTACGTATGCTGCCTATCATTTTAATTGTATCAACTTGTCAGTTTTACCATAGGGTGAACAGAGTTTCAATGTCACCACCCAAATATGTTTTTTTATAGTTTCGGAGCATATAAGTGAAAGGACAGAGAACAACCCGACCTTTTACTTCTAGAAAAAGAAAACATTGTGGATTGTGAACCAATAACCATTTGTGGATTGTGAACCAATAACCATGACTAAAATTGGTGACTTTTTTTCATTTCAAAATGGTGTGACCAGATGTTAGCGGAGGATCAGTGGGTAAAAAATTGATTCAGAAACAAAAAAAGGACGGAAAAATCAAAACTTCCATACAAGGAGTGGATAACTACATAATAACTACACAATACGGACTTATGCACAAATAGACGTATTAGCCTTGGGACTGAATTTTGCCCATGCTAAATTGTTTGATTTGTTTACCACAATCATGTATGAAAATAAATTTACACGTGTTCTCATCCTAAGAAAACATCTCTTCTCGGAGGAAGAATAAACACAATATGGGCTGTCTGAGGACAAAAATAAAAACATCTTCCATGTTTTAATCTTCCAGGAACAGTTGGCGCTTAAAAATCTGATGGATTGGAGAGAGAAAAAAAAATTGTATGGAGGACTTAGTACAAAACAGACTGGAGGATTTTGAGTCCAACAAACGGATACATTTCCGGACTTGTCAGATTTAACAGATACTATTAATTTAAATAAAGAACCCAAAACAAGCTCAGAAAGAACTAAAAGGATAAACAGGATATAACTATAAAAAAAATAGGACTTGTGTTTATTATGGACAAAGGGCTGTACGAAACCTAGATATTTGCCCTTCTATCAGATGAAACCATATACCGTAAACTAAAAGACAATACAGTGAACATTTTGGCTAGTGAATTAAAAACTTTATTAGATGAGGGATAGTCTTTGGGTGTTCTCCATGAAAAGGAGGTAGAATCTCTCAAACTAATCCTATTACATCTATAATAAATGGATTGCCCCAAACCCCAAACCCAGACAGGCATATTTCCTCCCCCCATGAGTCCAATTGTTTCTGGCAGGAGCTCTGTGCAAAAGGCTGTTTGTCTGGCATGACCAGTCGTTGCAGCCGCTCGTGCAGTGTCTCCCAGGTTTTTTGAAAGACAAAGTTGATGGGTTACAAGCATTTGATAATTTTTGTTGGGATAAATCTTATTGCTGGTTGGGACTAAATGTCTAAATAAAATATATCAAGTTTATTAGATATACATTAAAAAGTACATCTGATACCATCAGATACCTCTTAGCAATGATTAAAAATATCTCCAGATATAGTCAGGTCAGAATAAAGAGCTATGCTTCAGTCTGTCTCATTGTGTCTAGGAGCCATCTGTCCAAAATCCACGGATCTCAGGTCCACATTCAAACACACACAGAAGATTCTGACAGCTCTACTGATACGTGCCCATGCACAAAAAACACTAATGCTCCCACCAAGACCAATTTTTAAGAGTCTGGATTAGGAGACCAGCAGACCATTTAACCCATTAAACCATCTATCCCAACGCGTTTCAGTAACAAGGTGCGTTACGTCATCAGGGGCCGTGGGGTCAAGGTATGTTACAGTGAATAGGTCAAGTCACATAACACAGACAATATAATAGGCATGTTCAATACGCCGACATGTGATGTGACATGAAGTGGAATAGGCTGCAGACTGTACTCACTGTGCCCCTAAGATAGCGACCCTAAGGATGATGTCCCACCTGATGCGGTAATACATGTGGACACTGTATAATACAAGGGGATTGTCAGGACAGGCAAGCACAGACAGGACAGAGACAGTGGGCCCTGGATCTTAACCCAACCACTGACCCTACCGATTTGCCTCGGTCGACCCTAAATGGTCGCGGACAACCACAAAGGCATTTCCTACGCTGCGTAAGTAAAACACAGAACAATACGGACAGACAAAACACAATATAGAATAGTGGAACAAGCAGAGTCAAACCACACGGGCAATGCAGTACAAAGTCAGTAACACAAGGGATAGTCAAAAGTCAGGCGGAGGTCAGAACACGAGTAAGTCAGGCAGAAGGAATTAGGACGGGGTTCGCAGGGGGGAGCTGGGACCAGGAGAGAACCTAATAACCAGCACTGGAAGGTGATACTGACTAAAAACTTTATACTAGATCAGGAGCCCGGACCAAAGGCTGATTGGTCCGGCCTCCTGAATCTAAATACACTGCAGCTGGTGCAATCCAGGCTGAGCGGCAGGGAGATCTGTCACTCAGCCTGAGTGCAACAGCACTCAGCTGCTTGGCCGGGCGGATCTGACTGACGTGAGACTCACAGCTCCCTTGGTTGCTAGGGACGCCATCGGGTCTCCGTGACGTCACCCGGCCTCAGCGAGGAGGGCGGCGCTGCACTCCGGCCGGGACAGATGCCGCTGGATCGTGGTCAGGTAAGTTGCTGACAGGGATAGTATGAGTACATAAAGCCATGTAGCCACTTGTTACTACATACAAAATGCTACCATACTTACACAATCCCCTGTGTGAGTCTAGCTAGCCACGAGGCACAAAACATGCAGGGCGGTAGAACAGACCCATGTTCTCAATTTGCCCACCTTCCCTGTGACTGACGAACAGATTAAAAGTACTGTCTTATGGCCTTTCCTTTGTACCCACTACTGACTATGACCCTTTCACTTGGACCAAGGACCTCAGTCTCTTCACCAGGAAACTCAAATGCACAAAATGTACAAACAAAAGGATCGAAGGGATTGTCAGGAGCTTGGCATTTGTATAGAGGACTTACCGGCGGTCAGGAAACTTACAGGACTACTGGATACTAATGATAGATCTAGGGGGAGTGGCCCCTTCACGGACTGCAAACCGAAAAGCACTAAATTTCCACCAGTGGGCAACATCTCATGTATTGAGGTATTCCAGGATTTAGTGACTCGGAATCTCCAACAATTGACACCTAGACAGCATTTCCCCAACCTTAGCTACAGTGAACGTACAGCGCTCAGAGATTTGCAGAACAATCGCCAAATTGTAATTAAGCCTGCGGATAAGGGGGGAAATATTGTACTACTGGATAGAAAGGACTATGTGGACATGTGCTATAGACTACTTGAGGACCATAACACATACGAAGTCTTGACCGGTAACCCGACAAAAAAACTACACTGATGAGCTGAGTTATTCTACGACAAGCCAAAGAACTTGATTTAATTGATGAAAACAAATTTCTCTTCCTTCTCCCTAGGGCTCCCATTACTCCCACATTTTATGCGCTGCCTAAGATACACAAGGGGACAACACCGTTAAAGGGAAGACCCATAGTCTCCGGTATTAGTAGTATTACACATAATCTGGGAATATACGTGGATAAAGTCCTTAGGGAATTTGTTGTAGCCCTCCCATCTTACATTAGAGATACTATGGACATTGAACATTTATAGTGGAGCCCAATACTTTATTGGGCAGTATTGATGTGGAGGTCCTTTACTCTTCAATTCCACATGAATGGGGGCTCAAAGCAGTTGGCTACTTCCTCTCCACAAGGGGCACACACATGCAACCGCACAATGAGTTTGTCCTCAGCCTATTGGAGTTCATATTGACGAAAAACTTCTTCCTTTTTAATGGTCAATACTACCACCAGCTCAGGGGCACCGCGATGGGGAGCCCTTGTGCCCCCACATACGCAAACTTGCTCCTGGGCTGGTAGGAGGCAAATTTAGTTTTCAGTGATGAAAGAGAGACTTTTGGGACCATGGCAACATACTGTGGGAAGGGACAAGAGCGGACTTCGCCAATTTTATTCATCTACTGAATACCAATGAGATAGGACTTAAATTTACTTATGAAATGGACGAATTCTCCCTGACTTTCCTGGATGTAAAAATTACTAAGACAACACAGGGATATCTTGAGAGACAACCATCTTTTGGAAACAGACGGCCACGAACAGTCTCCTACGATGGGAAAGTTCTAAAGAGGCACTGGAGTGTCCTTAGAATGGATCCGGACCTTAGTGAGGTCATAGGGACCCATCCTCTTATCACCTATCGGAAGGGACAGAGTCTAGGTGACAAAGTGACACAGAGTCATCTACCACCCTTGGAGAAACCTAGATCATGGCTACACACCAAACAGGGGGTAGGCACATACTGCTGTGGGCATTGTAGGGCCTGAAGTGCTGTAACTAAAACAAAAAAATGTAGCAGCAGCCAAAACATTTAAAACCTACGAGATTAGATCTTTCATCAATTCGATAAACTATGGCTTAGCCTGCATATACTCATTTGGGCCCGGTGTATGGTTTGCCTACAGGTGAAGCACTCAGATACACAAGGACCAGTGCCTAGCTAGACCCTCACAGGGGATTGAGTAAGTATGGTAGCATTATGTATGTAGTAACAAGTGGCTACATGGCTTTATGTACTCATACTATCCCCTTGTATTATACAGTGTCCACATGTATTACTGCATCAGGTGGGACATCATCCTTAGGGTCGCTATCTTAGGGGCACAGTGAGTACAGTCTGCGGCCTAATTCACTTCATGTCACATCACATGTCGGCATATTGAACATGCCTATTATAGTGTCTGTGTTATGTGCCTTGACCTATTCACTGTAACATACCTTGACCTTGACCCCACGGCCCCTGATGACGTAACGCACCTTGTTACTGAAACGCTTTGGGCTAGATGGTTTAATGGGTTAAATGGTCTGCTGGTCTCCTAATCCAGACTCTTAAAAATTGGTCTTGGTGGGAGCATTAGTGTTTTTTGTGCATGGGCACGTATCAGTAGAGCTGTCAGAATCTTCTGTGTGTGTTTGAATGTGGACCTGAGATCTGTGGATTTTGGACAGATGGCTCCTAGACACAATGAGACAGACTGACGCATAGCTCTTTATTCTGACCTGACTATATCTGGAGATATTTTTAATCATTGTTAAGAGGTATCTGATGGTATCAGATGTACTTTTTAATGCATATCTAATAAAATTGATATATTTTATTTAAGCATATCCTTCTAATTTTGTTCTGATATACTGCAAGGATTGATTGACCTGTTATTTTGGTGGGTGTACCTTATAGATTACACTACATATATGGGACTAGATGTCGCATTGTATACAAGTATTCCCCATCCATTAGCAATAGAAGCAATTGCGTATCACTTACAAACGCACAGTCCTTACAGTGAGGATTTAAAGACATTTGTAAAAATAGTAACATGGTACGGGAACCACGTCACTTCCTTTCCTGAAAGAGAGAGTGACACGATTGCCGCGCCACCTAGCAACCAGCCCGGATGTCACCTGCGGCGTCCATTTACTCCCATAAATAGTGGCATGAGACAGTAGTGAGTTATGCCTTCCTAATGAAGCGGAAATACAGTGAAACATGCGTGAAGGGGGATTTACGGTGTTACAAACCACAGCACTTATGGGTGAGTGTGGCATGATATATATTTCATAAGGTTCCCACTACAAAAGGACTGTTAGTTATTTCCAATTGAGGGCACAGCCAGTGATACTTTATAGATAAGGGGACAGATAGATTAATATATATTATATATACACACACATATATACATATACATATATATATATATATATATACACACACACACACACACACACACATACATATAAACACACATACACACATATATATATATATATATATATATATATATATATATTACACATACATATATAATATGTATATATATACACACACATACATACACATACATAAAACACACCTCACCAAGAATTGTAAGATGCTTCCTATATGATTGTTATGGATGCCGGGGGTCCACACACTGGAATCTGGTATTTCTTTTTATTGTTTTGGTGGATTTTTTAATCAATGAAAGTTATTTTAAATGATAACTAGCCTCATGTTTGATCCTTTGACTATAACTATTCTGACAGAGGCGGAGATGTTGTTTCAGGGAAGACCTGAATACTTACAATATACATTATCCAGGTGGAATTAAGGTTTAATTCTTATGGAATTTTTGTTGCATTTATTGGAGTTCACACTCTCACAACTAAAAATTCTCTTCTACATGCCTCTTCCTCACACGTCTCATGTTATTTGGGCAATTCCCACAGCACAATTCATCAGAGCTCGACGAAGATTTGAAACCGATCATGAGTGGAAAAAAA
>JAQFWZ010000005.1:25538763-25546263 GCA_027789725.1 Dendropsophus ebraccatus | reverse complement strand
ATGTCACCCATAATCCCGTACATGCCTCCAGAGTTTTGCCAACTGAAAGGCAATGAAACTATAGTCTTGGATCGTAGTGTGGACATTTGGGCCTTTGGGGTTCTTCTTTGTGTTGCATCCACTGGATATTTTCCATGGAGACGAGCTTTGGAAGACGATCTCCTATTCCAAAGCTTTCTCTACTGGCAACAGTCGGCAGACCATGTTCCACCTCCAAATCATTGGTCCCAATTTAATGAGACGACTCAAGGTTTGTTTCAATGCCTGCTCTCTTGTGATCCCAAAAACAGGAATCTTGCCATCATTAATCATCAGGACTTTACATGGGGAGTAGAGGACATTTCTGAACCAACAGAGGAGATTGTTGTGGAAGATGATTTTGTTGTGATGGGAGAAAATGATCCTGAAATCATTGTCATTGAAAGAGAAGAGGAGTATATTGTGGTGGAGAATCGAGGGGATTTGGAATACATAATTCTCCAGGACACCTCAGATGAATCTCTTTCCCCATCTAATAACACCACAATGCTGTTGTTCACTAACAGCCCTACTTTGGGATCAGAAGTGGAGATTGGTTAGAGTGATGAGGAGCACACAACCTGGACGCCAATAAAACCCGGCAAGTATATATCTGCTTCCAAGTTAAAGTATTTATTTGCATTTTTCTTAAGGATCTGAATGCCTTCTTTTTCCTTGTGTTTTTACAGGAACATGGAAGTGAGGAGCGGAGGGAAGGACTTCCCCACCCTGATCAGTTTTTTACTTCATGTCAGTAAGAACCATTAAGTGGAAAACTGAAAAGGGAGGAGAAAGTTATCATCGTGACCTGTTGGATAGATGACTGGGGGTGTGACCAGATAATAGAGAACACATAGATCTCCCTAAGCTTCGGTAGGTGGAAACACCATTGGGTAAACAAAAGTTTTTATTGTTTTTTTGACATACTAAATTACAAGCAAAAAAAAAAAAAATTTACTTCCTCTATTGTGTTTGGGAAAGTTTAAACATTTTAAAATCCCACCCTCCTTCTCTTACTGCCAAAAGAGAAAATAAGTTAAATTTTACTCACTTATTCCATGCTGAGATTTGATGCAGAAAGGAGGACACCTCTTTTTTTCATTTATCTAGCACAAAAATATTTAAAAATTTCACTTTATTTTCCTAATAGTAATTTTGAGTAAAGGCTAGCAAATCTATAGTAGGAATGAACCGAAGTTGTGGGCCAAGTCTGCTCTGCTCCCTGCCGCTTCTCCTCAGGTGCTGGATCCAGTCCTTGGAAACTGGGAGAAGTTTCCCAGTACTGGATCCAACATTTCCCAGCACCCGGGGAGGAGCAGCATGAAGCAGAGCACACTTCATAGCCCGCAGCCTGATGAGCAGAGAGCAGATAGAACAAAGTGCTTCACCATACTAAAATCAATGGGCTAGATATATTTTTTCCCAATTTCTTTTACATTTTCACAGTGGTTTTTCCGAATCCTTAAATTTAATTACAGTTTTCTATCATGTATAGACGATCAGCATTGTACACCTAGGACAATCATTATCTGCTTGTTTATATATTTTACTTAGAAATTTTATTAAATAATATCAACTGTATAATATGAAATTGTAGTGCGTGCTAATTTCCATTTGCAGAAACAAACCTAGAACAAGCTCGAGTCCATCCGAACCCGATCGTTCGGCATTTGATTAGCGGGGGCTTTTAAAGCTGGATAAAGCTCTAAGGTTGTCTGAAAAATATGGATACAGCAAATGACTATATCCATGATTTCCACATAGCCGTAGGGCTTTATCTAACTTTAGCAGCCACCGCTAATCAAATGCTGAACGTTCGGGTTCGGATGGACTCGAACATGCTCGAGGTTCGCTCACCTCAAATCTTTACCAAATCTTTTCTATGACCGCTCAAGAATCTCACTACAACAATTGCCACAGCTCTTATTTTATATATTCTTTATCCACCTCAACTATTTTTGTATAGCTGAAAGAAACATTTTTCTGTATCTACACTCTTCGTTGCATGTCTGAAAATATACTTCAACCAAGCGGAATCAGTGACTTCAAATCTTTTTTTTTTTAAGCGCTCAACAATTCACTATTCTCCCATTTTATAATATATCAATTACTTTCCTTATTCTCCCATTAAAGGATTGGCTCAACCTTCCCAACTTATTAGGTTCCCTTATTTTTGTATTTTACCATATCAGGGATATATACACTCACCGGCCACTTTATTAGGTACACCTGTCCAACTGCACGTTACCACTTAATTTCTAATCAGCCAATCACATGGCGGCAACTCAGTGCATTTAGGCATGTAGACATGGTCAAGACAATCTCCTGCAGTTCAAACCGAGCATCAGTATGGGGAAGAAAGGTGATTTGAGTGCCTTTGAACGTGGCATGGTTGTTGGTGCCAGAAGGACTGGTCTGAGTATTTCAGAAACTGCTGATCTACTGGGATTTTCACGCACAACCATCTCTAGGGTTTACAGAGAATGGTCCGAAAAAAAAAGAAACATCCAGTGAGCGGCAGTTCTGTGGGCGGAAATGCCTTGTTGATGCCAGAGGTCAGAGGAGAATGGGCAGACTGGTTCGAGCTGATAGAAAGGCAACAGTGACTCAAATAGCCAACCGTTACAACCAAGGTAGGCAGAAGAGCATCTCTGAATGCACAGTACGTCCAACTTTGAGGCAGATGGGCTACAGCAGCAGAAGACCACACCGGGTGCCACTCCTTTCAGCAAAGAACAGGAAACTGAGGCTACAATTTGAACAAGCTCATCGAAATTGGACAGTAGAAGATTGGAAAAACGTTGCCTGGTGTGATGAGTCTCGATTTCTGCTGCGACATTCGGATAGTAGGGTCAGAATTTGGCGTCAACAACATGAAAGCATGGATCCATCCTGCCTTGTATCAACGGTTCAGGCTGCTGGTGGTGGTGTCATGGTGTGGGGAATATTTTCTTGGCACTCTTTGGGCCCCTTGGTACCAATTGAGCATCGCTGCAACGCCACAGCCTACCTGAGTATTGTTGCTGACCATGTCCATCCCTTTATGACCACAATGTACCCAACATCTGATGGCTACTTTCAGCAGGATAATGCGCCATGTCATAAAGCTAGAATCATCTCAGACAGGTTTCTTGAACATGACAATGAGTTCACTGTACTCAAATGGCCTCCACAGTCACCAGATCTCAATCCAATAGAGCATCTTTGGGATGTGGTGGAGATTTGCATCATGGATGTGCAGCCGACAAATCTGCGGCAACTGTGTGATGCCATCATGTCAATATGGACCAAAATCTCTGAGGAATGCTTCCAGCACCTTGTTGTATCTAAGCCACGAAGAATTGAGGCAGTTCTGAAGGCAAAAGGGGGTCCAACCCGTTACTAGCATGGTGTACCTAATAAAGTGGCCGGTGAGTGTATACACAATGTCTTATTGAATTTAAAAACTTCTTTCATTGTCCAATTTCAATAGATCATATATATTTAAAGAGTCACTGTCGTGATTTTTTTTTTTATTTGCAGAAATCAATAGTCCAGGCTATTTTAACCCCTTCACGTCAGCAATCTGTATATATGCGTTCCTATTACACATGCCCCGAGCAGTAGGAATGTGTATATATACGTTCCTGCTTTGACGGGGGTTTGTGATGAGAACGGGATCGCTGCAGAGATAGCGATCCCGCTCTCATCTGAGTGAGGCACCGGAGATAATGAGAATCAGCTGCAATCCCGCAGCTGACCCCCATTAACCGCTTAGTGACCGCCGAAACGGCGGTCACTAATGGTCCGGTGCCGCCGCTGTATTTTATCTCCCCCCACGGTGGCCATCTCCCCCAGCGGTGGCCATCAGATCCAAGATGGCCGCCATCACTGTGAACAGAGTATATCTGTTCACAGTGATCTCAAAGTAAAAATGAATGAAACACACATGCTCTCTGCCACCGGAGGTAGCGGAGAGCATGGGGCAGTCATCGGTGACCCCCTGTGGGGTCCCGGTACAAGCGATCAGCGGTATATACTATATACCGCTGATCGCTTGTACCATGTGCTCCAGGCACTTTTTATCCCCTGTCACCATAAATGATTGGTGACAGGGGAAAAAAAGTGATGTGCCCCCGTACATGTAACCACCCAGATTGCACGCAACCACCGCAGGTTGCCTCTGACCACCTCACCGCACGTCGCCTCTGACCCCCTCCAGATTGCCCGTAACCACGGCAGATTACAGGTACCCACCTCAGATTACCTACTAGCACTTCAGTTTATCCGTAACCACAGCAGATTGCCTGTAACCACCCCAGATTGTCCGTAACCACCCCAGATTGTCCGTAACCACAACAGGTTGCCTGTAACCACCCCAGATTGTCTATAACCACCCCATGTTGCCTCTAACCACAGCAGGTTGCCCGTGACCACCTCATGTTGACCGTAACCAGCCCAGACAGCCCGTAACCACCTCAGACTGCCCGTAACCACCTCAGACTGCCCGTAACCACCTCCAGATTACCCGGAACCACCCCACATTACCTGTAATCTAATTTTTTTATTTTATTTTAGTAACTGCGCTATTCTAATAACTATTACTAGCTGCGGTTTTGCTCCAGCAAATTGGCGCTCCTTCCCTTCTGAGCCCTGCTGTGTGCCCATACAGTGGTTTATGCCCACATATGGGGTACCGTTGTACTCAGGAGAACCTGCGTTACAGATTTTGGGGTACATTTTTTTTCCTGTTCCTTGTGAAATTTAGAAATTTCAAACTAAATTAACATATTATTGGAAAAATTCAAGTTTTTCATTTTTACTGGCCAATTTTGAATACTTTCCTCTAATACCTGTGGGGCCAAAATGCTCATCCTACCCCAAGATGAATTCTTTGAGGGGTGTACTTTCCGAAATGGGGTGACTTTTGGGGGGGGGGGTCTATTCTGTAGACATTACAGGGGCGCTGCAAACGCACCTGGTGCTCAGAAGCTTCTTCAGAAAAATCTGCACGGAAAATGTTAATTGGCGCTCCTTCCCTTCTGAGCCCTGCTGTGTGCCCATACAGTGGTTTATACCCACATATGCAGTACCGTTCTACTCAGGAGAACATGCGTTACAGATTTTGGGGTGAATTTTCTCTCCTGTTCCTCGTGAAATTGAGAAATTTCAAACAAAAGGAACATATTATTGGAAAAATTCGAGTTTTTCATTTTTACTGTCTACTTTTGAATACTTTCCTCTAATACCTGTGGGGTCAAAATGCTCACCACACCCCAAAATGAGTTATTTGAGGGGTGCACTTTCCAAAATGGGGTGACTTATGGCGACATTTTACTCCGCTGGCACTACAGGGGCACTGCAAACACACCTGGCGCTCAGAAACTTCTTCAGCAAAATCTGCATTGAAAAAGCTAATTGGAGCTCCTTTCTTTCTGAGCCCTGCTGTGTGCCCATACAGTGGTTTATACCGACATATGAGGTACCTTTTTACTCAGGAGAACCTGCGTTACAAATTTTGGGGTACATTTTTTCTCTTGTTTCTCGTGAAATGGAGAAATTTCAAACTAAACGAACATATTGGAAAAATTAGAGTTTTACATTTTTACTGTCTAATTTTGAATACTTTCCTCTAATACCTGTGGGGCCAAAATGCTCATCCTACCCCAGATGAATTCTTTGAGGGGTGTACTTTCCAAAATGGGGTGACTTATGGGGGGTTCTCTCTCTGCTGACACTACAGGGGCTCTGCAAATGCACCTGGCGCTCGGAAACTTCTTTAGCAAAATCTGCAATGGAAAAGCTAATTGGCGCTCCCTTCCTTCTGAGCCCCGCTGTGTGCCCATACAGTGGTTTATGCCCACATATGGGGTACCGTAGTACTCAAGAGAACCTGCGTTACAAATTTTGGGGTGCTTTTTCTCTCCTTTTGAAAATGAGAAACTTTAATCTAAACGTATATATTATTTTAAAATTTTAATTTTTCATTTTTTTATGGCCTAATGGTGAATACTTTCCTCCAGCCCCTGTAGGGTTAAAAATGCTCATTATACCCCTAGATTAATTCTTTAAGGTGTCTAGTTTTCAAAATGGGGTCACTTATGGGGGTTTTCAGTATACAAACCTCCTAAATCAACTCAAAAGAAGAACTGGTCCCTAAAAAAATCAGTTTTGGAAACTTTCCCGAAAATGTGGTAAATTGCTGATAAATTTCTAAGCCCCGTAACACCCTAAATTTTTTTTATATGTTTATGAAATGAAGCCAGAATAAAGAGGACATATCGGTAATGTGACTTAGTAACTACATTATGTGATACGACTTTCTTTTTTTAGAAGCAGAGAATTTCAAAGTTCATAAAATGCTAATTTTTTTCAATTTTTCATGATATTTTTATGTTTTTCACAAAAAACACACAAATTATTGAACAAATTTTGCCACTAATATAAAGTGCCATATGTGACGAAAAAACAATCTCAGAATTGCTAGCATACGTTGAAGCATCACTGAGCTATAAGAGCATAAAGTGAGACAGGTCAGATTTTTAAAAATGAGCCTGGTCTTTTAGGTGCAAATAGGCTTGGTCTTGAAGGGGTTAAAAAAATTTGTAATTGGGTTTATTAGGCAAAATATGCCATTATCTGCATAAAAAAAAGACTTTTCCCAGCCCCCCCCCCTCCTCTCCTTTCTGTCATCCACTGCTCAAAATCAGGAAATCTCAGACACGTCCTGTTTTTTTCTATGGAGAGGGGAGGGGGGAAAAGAGATGGAGGAGAAATGTTGGCAGCAGAAAACAGAACAAAGGATTCGTCAGAAGGGGATCTATTCACAGTGTTATTCAGAGGTAAGATAGGTCAGTGGTGACATCAAAGGAGAGAGGACAGAGGGTAATGTAGCTTTTAATTAACTCTTTGTTGTCCTGTTTTGGTGTCTCTTTTCCCTCTCTCCATAGGAGAACAATGAAGACAGGGGGGAGAGCTTCAAACTGCTTTTTCATGATAAAAAAATCATTATTCAGCTAATAAACCCAATTACAAAGCTTCTTACCTCCTTACCTAAGGGATGTTTTCGTAATTGACATTTTTTCAGGACATGATTTTCTGAAATAGTTAGTTTCTCCCTCTGTGGAAATAGAAGGTATAGAAGCGCTAGATTTGTTTTTTTGCACCTCTTTTCAGTTTTATAGATTCGTCATCCTCATGATCACCTGAGGTTTCTGGTTTATGGGACCTTTTCCAATTGTAAAGTATTATTTGGGTTCTCAGATAACAAGATCTTGGTCCTTACAGTAGTTGGTAAATAGCAAGAGGTGCAGGGTGGGAGGATTGAGGAAAAGCAATGCATTCAGGAAATCATAGTACTGAGCAATTGCTAAAGCAGGAAGTACATGACTAAACCCAGGTTTTTTTTATTACTTTAGACACCCACAATTTTACTATTGGGTATTGTAGGTTTATTGCTGTTCTCTGTGCAGTAAATGTCTGGAAAAAAGGTTATTTTTGCAT